>ONZH01028497.1:0-22595 GCA_900303285.1 Rhinella marina
GGTATGGGCGATGTCGGTAGCAGCAGAAGATGCAGGTCCCATTTTAACTCTCCATGTCCCACTTTAACATCAGTGCTTTGTCATCCTCTGGCTGTTTCAGAACATAAACAACTCCTTCTTTCTAGATCAGTAATTTTGTAGGAAAGCCCCATTGATATGGAACTTTGCAGGCACACAGCACCGTGGTAATTGGTACAAACTGCTTCCTCACTTGGATTGTAGCTTGGGATACATCCGCATAAAAACGAACATTGGAATACAGTTCCGGGAGCGTCTGCACTTTCCTGGCAGCATGCATAAGTGTCTCTTTAATATGGTAGTAATGCAGACGTGCTATAACATCCCTGAGGATGGTATCAGGCAGTGACTTTGGCTTAGGATAGTGATGAGCCCTACCAATTATAACATCATTCGGTTGCACCTCCGAGTCAACTTTTGATATCAATTGCTGAAAATAGTGTGTGTCAATCAGGACATTATGGGAATTAGCCATTTTGCTTTCTATGTGGTCAACTCCTGTTCCTAAATCGCCCAGAGCGTCTGTCATGGTGGATGTAAAGTTAGCTAAGTCTCTTTGGAAAGAGCTACGCTGGGCCATCATACCTTTTAAAAATGCTTCCGAAGCTGCTAGGTCAGAGGTAGGTGTCCCCTCAAATAGATCTGTTGGCCTACTGCTTTTCGAGTCTTCTCAAATAGCTGTGGGCCCATTCTCCGACTACCTGGCCCATCGTTTCTCCGGGCTTTGTGAAGGAAAGTCAGCTTGTGCTGCCGCCACTCTTTGTCGCATGGAGATTTAGGTGCATCGTCCACTCCATGTGGTGAAGAAAAGGGTGAAGAGGGGGAGGCACCATCTTGGAGTCCATCCCGTCTGAGATTACGGGAGGAGAAAGTCAGCACCATATGTCTGTCTTGGAGCTCATATATGGCACGCTCCCGCAGGAGCACTTTTTTTTATTGCTGGGGCACTTTCCTAAACTGATCTACTCACTTGTTACATAATTCTCAAGAGGCAAAAAATAGGCTCTCACAAGAATGTACAAAATATATAAATCTTTATTAAATATAACATTAAACATATCATGACACTATAAAGACCATGAGATGGTAAGAGCATTCAAATGTGAAAAAAAGACATTAAAAAGCAAATGGAGGACTTGGTGGCAGGTGCCCGGATAACCAACAGAGATATCGGCTGAAGTTATAAAGTATAAAGATATACCAGCCTCGGTCATGCAAAGATTGGCAGACAACTTAATAAATTAAATGAGGTGGTAGATAAGAAAACATATAATACAGCCAAGTAATACCTCGATTAGGTCCAGCAGCTACGACCACGGCCTCAGTCCGACGCCGTTTCGCCAAACAGGCTTCTTCCAAGGGACTAAATGCTTGTAAAGAAACACCCCTCCTTTATATTGTTAACACAGCTGTCTTTGCGTACCTTGATTACTTGTTAACTGACATTCTCGTCAGACCGACCCCCGACAAACGGAAAGTCGGAAGGTACAGCTTCACCACGCTGTCACCACGTAATAACGATGTGTTCCAACAGTGGAGCGCACCGTAATAAACGCTAGTATACCGGAGGTGCATGATGCGTTCCACAGTGGAACGCATGGAGAATGACACAATATACCCAATACATACAAAGATGTACAAACAAGACAAAGGTTCATATCTAAGACATATCATTATGTGTTTGCTTCTATATGTATTCATTAGCCGGTAATTCCCGAATCAACGAGATATGGAAAGTTTATCATAAACCCTGCTGAGATTTTGTATCAATGAAAACATAAACCCTAACAATACACCAATGTTAAAAAATAAGTGAAGTGAAGTGAATTCTCCATAAACAATAATTATGTATGTAAAATATATAAAAAAAAAAAATATATATATATATATATATATATATATATATATATATATAATGTAAATACATATAATGATGATCAATGAGTGATTTATAGTGAATTTTGAAAAAACAATAATTGAATATCATTATTATTATATTATTATTATTATTATTATTATTATTATTATTATTATTATTATATTCATTCATTCCACTATTATCTACACATCTAACCTGTTCATTCCATGTCTAGGAAGCACAGGGAATTCGCTACATGCCTGTATACGTGGAAATTGTGTTCATTTCACTATTATCTACACATCTAACCTGTTAATTCCACATCTAGGAAGTACAGGGAATTTACTACATGTCAGTTTATGTTTTGCATGTGTTCATTCCACTATTATCTACACATCTTACATGTTCATTCCATGGCTAGGAAGCACAGGGAATTTACTACATGTCTGTTTACGTGGAAATGGCGTTCACTCCACTATTATCTACACATCCAACCTGTTCATTCCATGTCAAGGAAGCCCAGGGAATTCCCTACTTGCCTGTTTACGTGGAAATTGTGTTCATTTCACTATTATCTACACATCTTACATGTTCATTCCACATCTAGGAAGCACAGGGAAAACTACATGTCAGTTTATGTTTTATATGTGTCAATTCCACTATTATCAACACATCTAACCTGTTCATTCCATATCTAGGAAGCACAGGGAATTTACCACATGTCAGTTTATGTTTTATATATATTCATTCCATTATTATCTACACATCTTACATGTTCATTCCACATCTAGGAAGCACAGGGAATTCACTACATGTCAGTTTATGTTTTATATGTGTTCATTCCATTATCTACACATCTTACTTATTCATTCCACGTCTAGGAAGCACAGGGAATTCACTGCGTGTCTGTTTATGTGGAATATGTGTTCATTCCACTATTATCTGCACATCTAACCTTTTCATTCCATGTCTAGGAAGCACAGGGAATGCACTACATGCCTGTTTACGTCTAATATGTGTTCATTCCACTATTATCTACACATCTAACTTGTTCATTCCACATCTAGGAAGCACAGGGAATTTACTACATGTCAGTTTATGTTTTATATGTGTTCATTCCATTATTATATACACATCTTACCTGTTCATTCCATGTCTAGGAAGCACAGGGAATTTACTGCATGTCTGTTTCTGTGGAATATTTGTTCATTCGTCTATTATCTACACATCTTACATGTTCATTCCACGTCTAGGAAGCACAGGGAATTCACTGCGTGTCTGTTTATGTGGAATATGTGTTCATTCCACTATTATCTGCACATCTAACCTGTTCATTCCATGTCTAGGAAGCACAGGGAATTCAGTACATGTCAGTTCATGTTTTATATGTGTTCATTCCACTATTATCTACACATCTAACCAGTTCATTCCACGTCTAGGAAGCACAAGAAATTCACTGTGTGTCTGTTTATGTGGAATATGTGTTCATTCCACTATTATCTACACATCTAACCTGTTAATTCCATGTCTAGGAAGCACAGGGAATTCACTACATGCCTGTTTATGTGGAATATGTGTTCATTCCACTATTATCTACACATCTTACATGTTCATTCCACATCTAGGAAGCACAGGGAATGCACTACATGTCAGTTTATGTTTTATATGTGTTCATTTGTCTATTATCTACACATCTTACATGTTCATTCCACGTCTAGGAAGCACAGGGAATTCACTGCGTGTCTGTTTATGTGGAATATGTGTTCATTCCACTATTATCTACACATCTAACCTGTTCATTCCATGTCTAGGAAGCACAGGGAATTCACTACATGTCAGTTTATGTTTTATATGTGTTGATTCCATTATTATCTACAAATCTTACTTGTTCATTCCACGTCTAGGAAGCACAGGGAATGCACTACATGCCTGTTTACGTCTAATATGTGTTCATTCCACTATTATCTACACATCTAACCTATTCATTCCATGTCTAGGAAGCACAGGGAATTCACTACATGCCTGTTTATGTGGAAATTGTGTTCATTTCACCATTATCTACACATTTTACATGTTCATTCCACGTCTAGGAAGCACAGGGAATTTACTACATTTCTGTTTATGTTTATATGTGTTCATTCCACTATTATCTACACATCTAAAACTGTTCATTCCACGTCTACGAAGCACAGGGAATTCACTACATGCCTGTTTATGTGGAAATTGTGTTCATTTCACTAACATCTACATATCTAACCTGTTCATTCCACATCTAGGAAGCACAGGGAATTCATTTCATGCCTGTTTATGTGGAAATTGTGTTCATTTCACTATCATCTACACATCAAACCTGTTCATTCCATGTCAAGTAAGCCCACGGAATTCAAGACATGTCTGTTTATGTGGAATATGTGTTCATTCCACTATTATCTACACATCTAACTTGTTCATTCCACGTCTAGGAAGCACAGGGATTTCACTGTGTGTCTGTTTATGTGAAATATGTGTTCATTCCACTATTATCTACACATCTAACCTGTTAATTCAACATCTAGGAAGTACATGGAATTTACTACATGTCAGTTTATGTTTTGCATGTGTTCATTCCACTATTATCTACACATCTTACATGTTCATTCCATGTCTAGGATGCACAGGGAATTTACCACATGTCAGTTTATGTTTTATATATATTAAAGGGTTTCTGTCACCAGTTTTGGGCATATAAAACAGGATGACATTTGCAATGTGCAAATGTCACCTGATGCCCAAACTGGTGATAATTTTTTTACTGGTGCCCCCGTTTTTGAAATAAATCATCTTTTGTTGTATGCAAATGAAGCTTACTAGGTGCAAGGGGCGGTTACCTCGCACCTAGTAAGCTCCGTTTGCCCACCCGCGGTCACGCCTACCTTCACTTGATTGACAGGGCCAGGCAGCTTGTTGGATCCTCTGCCGGCCCTGTGCTCCATTCAAATCCCGCGCCTGCGCCCTGCGGAATAAAAGCGGCGCAGGCGCAGTGAGCGGCGCTGGCCCGCCGGGCTCCCCGGCTACCTCACTGCGCCTGCGCCGATGACGTCAGAGTACACATGACGTCATCGGCGCAAGCGCAGTGAGGTAGCCGGGAGCCCGGCGGCCAGCGCCGCTCACTGCGCCTGCGCCGCTTTTATTCCGCAGGGCGCAGGCGCGGGATTTGAATGGAGCACAGGGCCGGCAGAGGATCCAACAAGCTGCCTGGCCCTGTCAATCAAGTGAAGGTAGGCGTGACCGCGGGTGGGCAAACGGAGCTTACTAGGTGCGAGGTAACCGCCCCTTGCACCTAGTAAGCTTCATTTGCATACAACAAAAGATGATTTATTTCAAAAACGGGGGCACCAGTAAAAAAATTATCACCAGTTTGGGCATCAGGTGACATTTGCACATTGCAAATGTCATCCTGTTTTATATGCCCAAAACTGGTGACAGAAACCCTTTAATTCCATTATTATCTACACATCTTACATGTTCATTCCACATCTAGGAAGCACAGGGAATTCACTACATGTCAGTTTATGTTTTATATGTGTTCATTCCATTATTATCTACACATCTTACTTATTCATTCCACGTCTAGGAAGCACAGGGAATTCACTGCGTGTCTGTTTATGTGGAATATGTGTTCATTACACTATTATCTGCACATCTAACCTTTTCATTCCATGTCTAGGAAGCACAGGGAATGCACTACATGCCTGTTTATGTGGAATATGTGTTCATTCCACTATTATCTACACATCTTACATGTTCATTCCACGTCTAGGAAGCACAGGGAATTCACTGCGTGTCTGTTTATGTAGAATATGTGTTCATTCCACTATTATCTACACATCTAACCTGTTCATTCCATGTCTAGGAAGCACAGGGAATTCACTACATGTCAGTTTATGTTTTATATGTGTTGATTCCATTATTATCTACACATCTTACTTGTTCATTCCATGTCTAGGAAGCACAGGGAATGCACTACATGCCTGTTTACGTCTAATATGTGTTCATTCCACTATTATCTACACATCTAACCTATTCATTCCATGTCTAGGAAGCACAGGGAATTCACTACATGCCTGTTTATGTGGAAATTGTGTTCATTTCACCATTATCTACACATTTTACATGTTCATTCCACGTCTAGGAAGCACAGGGAATTTACTACATTTCTGTTTATGTTTTATATGTGTTCATTCCACTATTATCTACACATCTAAAACTGTTCATTCCACGTCTACGAAGCACAGGGAATTCACTACATGCCTGTTTATGTGGAAATTGTGTTCATTTCACTAACATCTACATATCTAACCTGTTCATTCCACATCTAGGAAGCACAGGGAATTCATTACATGCCTGTTTATGTGGAAATTGTGTTCATTTCACTATCATCTACACATCAAACCTGTTCATTCTATGTCAAGTAAGCCCATGGAATTCAAGACATGCCTGTTTATGTGGAATATGTGTTCATTCCACTATTATCTACACATCTAACTTGTTCATTCCACGTCTAGGAAGCACAGAGATTTCACTGTGTGTCTGTTTATGTGAAATATGTGTTCATTCCACTATTATCTACACATCTAACCTGTTAATTCCACATCTAGGAAGTACAGGGAATTTACTACATGTCAGTTAATGTTTTGCATGTGTTCATTCCACTATTATCTACACATCTTACATGTTCATTCCATGTCTAGGATGCACAGGGAATTTACCACATGTCAGTTTATGTTTTATATATATTCATTCCATTATTATCTACACATCTTACATGTTCATTCCACATCTAGGAAGCACAGGGAATTCACTACATGACAGTTTATGTTTTATATGTGTTCATTCCATTATTATCTACACATCTTACTTATTCATTCCACGTCTAGGAAGCACAGGGAATTCACTGCGTGTCTGTTTATGTGGAATATGTGTTCATTCCACTATTATCTGCACATCTAACCTTTTCATTCCATGTCTAGGAAGCACAGGGAATGCACTACATGCCTGTTTACGTCTAATATGTGTTCATTCCACTATTATCTACACATCTAACTTGTTCATTCCACATCTAGGAAGCACAGGGAATTTACTACATGTCAGTTTTTGTTTTATATGTGTTCATTCCATTATTATATACACATCTTACCTGTTCATTCCATGTCTAGGAAGCACAGGGAATTTACTGCATGTCTGTTACTGTGGAATATTTGTTCATTCGTCTATTATCTACACATCTTACAAGTTCATTCCATGTCTAGGAAGCACAGGGAATTTACTGCATGTCTGTTACTGTGGAATATTTGTTCATTCGTCTATTATCTACACATCTTACAAGTTCATTCCATGTCTAGGAAGCACAGGGAATTCACTGCCTGTATGTTTATGTGGAATATGTGTTCATTCCACTATTATCTGCACATCTAACCTGTTCATTCCATGTCTAGGAAGCACAGGGAATTCAGTACGTCAGTTCATGTTTTATATGTGTTCATTCCATTATTATCTCCACATCTTATTGGTTCATCCCACGTCTAGGAAGCACAGGGAATTTACTGCTTGTCTGTTTATGTGTAATATGTGTTCATTCCACTATTATCTACACATCTAACCTGTTCATTCCACGTCTAGGAAGCACAGGGAATTTACTACATTTCTGTTTGTTTTAATTGTGTTCATTTCACTAACATCTACATTTCTAACCTGTTCATTCCACATCTAGGAAGCACAGGGAATTCACTACATGCCTGTTTATGTGGAAATTGTGTTCATTTCACTATCGTCTACACATCAAACCTGTTCATTCCATGTCAAGGAAGCCCATGGAATTCACTACATGCCTGTTTATGTGGAATATGTGTTCATTCCACTATTATCTACACATCTAACCTGTTAATTCCACATCTAGGATGCACAGGGAATTTAATACATGCCAGTTTATATTTTGCATGTGTTCATTCCACTATTATCTACACATCTTACATGTTCATTCCATGTCTAGGATGCACAGGGAAGTTACCACATGTCAGTTTATGTTTTATATATGTTCATTCCACTATTATCTACACATCTTACATGTTCATTCCACATCTAGGATGCACGGGGATTTTTCTACATGTCAGTTTATGTTTTATATGTGTTCATTCCACTATTATCTACACATCTAACCTGTTCATTCCATGTCTAGGAAGCACAGGGAATTCACTACATGCCTGTTTACGTGGAAATTGTGTTCATTCCACTATTATCTACACATCTTACATGTTCATTCCATGTCTAGGAAGCACATGGAATTTACTACATGTCAGTTTATGTTTTATATGTGTTCATTCCACTATTATCTACACATCTAACCTGTTCATTCCATGTCTAGGAAGCACAGGGAGATCACTAAATGCCTGTTTACGTGGAAATTGTGTTTATTTCAGTATTATCTACATATCTAAGCTGTTCATTCCACATCTAGGAAGCACAGGGAATGCACTACATGCCTGTTTATGTGGAATATGTGTTCATTCCACTATTATCTACACATCTAACCTGTTCATTCCATGTCTAGAAAGCACAGGGAATTTACTACATGCCTGTAAATGTGGAATGTGTATTCATTGTACTATAAACTACACTTATATCCTGTTCATTCCATGTCTAGGAAGCACAGGGAATTTAACATACAGTTGTAATTGTTAAAAATGTGTATATTCCACCGTGATGTATATACTGTATACTGTATAAACTGTTCATTCCATGTTCAGGAAGCGCAGGGAAGTTAATATACCTTTTTCCATTTTTTTATCAATGTAAAACATTGTTCATTCTTTTTCTTCATTCCTTTTCTTCATTCTTTTTAGTATGTCCCCCTAACATGCCGAAAGAGGAAGATGCCATTTCCTCGAGGATCGCGATATGCTCGTCCGGGTAGCGAGCATATGCGAATACCCTAATGGTCAAACGAGCATCAAGCTCAGATGAGCATGTTCGCTCATCTCTAATACATACACATATACAGGGTATATATACACACATACACATATACAGGGAATATATACACACATACACATATACAGGGTATATATACACATACATACACATATACAGGGTATATATGTCAAAGGAAAATACATACAATGCAACCGCACACCGCTAACCAGATAAAGCACAAAATGCCATAGTGATATAGAGTACTCTGAAGCTCATGCTATGCTTGTTTAATAAATTAGAGATTCTTGGCAAATATATTTTGTACAAAATTATCTGAGCCCATTCACCGAATCGTCAAGGTGATCTCTGCAGAATGGGAACCTAACACTGTTTCCTACCTGTTATGTGCCAGACTTGGCTTCCAAATAATCAGGGGGTGTTTGTTCCACATGCATGCTGTATCAACTCTGCCTTTTGCCATTTCTGCTGCTTCAAAGGCCTCCCCTAGTTCAGGAATGCAGACACCAGCATGCATGACGAATCACTCGGCTTTATAGTTACACTGATTAAAATCAACCTGTGGGGCAGATGGGCTGGTCAGGAGTGCATGACCAAATGGAGTAGCCACACCTCCAGTACAAACTTACAAAGAAAAAAAGGGAAATTTCAGTCAGCACATCCCAGTATATCCCAGGGTATATATACACACATACACATATAGAGGATATATGCACACATACATACACATATATAGGGTATATATACATACATATACAGGGTATATATATATATATATATATATATATATATATATATATATATATATATACACATACACATATATATGGAATATATACACACACACATATACAGGGTATATATACACACATACATACACATATACAGGGTATATATACACACATCCACATATATAGGGAATATATACACAGGGTATATATACACATACATACACATATTCAGGGTATATATACACACATACACACAGTTGTACATTAACACTAATACAGAAGATATACATTATACACACAGGCACTCATATACATGTGAAGCAAATATATATTACTCTTTTCTGCAAACTTACACTTAGGTGCAGGGACTAATGGTTTGTAATGGAGGGAGGAGATATCTTCAGCCATGAGGTGGGGGAGGATCATTATGCAGAGGGTGTCAGCATCTGAACAGTCAGGCTCTGTCCTCTCCTACAGACAGGATGTCTGCCACTCTGCCCACACTGCTGGATCATGCTGAGTACGTGAGGGCAGTGCAGGGGAAGACAGTGAAGGTAACTGCAACAGTTCACTGCACTGTACAGTGAAGCTCAGAGCAGGATCTCTGGGTAGATGAATTAGTCTGCCAGCAGCTCTGTATTTCACTCATCCAGCGCACCTGCTCTAATCTTCACTGTACAATTCAGTGTGGAGAGGAAATGACGTCACACCCACTGCATGCCGGGAGCTTCTTGTGAAGCTGCCTGGAGGCGACTCTTCCAGAGGATTCGGCAGTTTACATGAAGAGCAGGGGCCATAAACAGTTCAGTTAGTATGGGAAACTTTCATTTTTTAAATAATTGTATTTACACATTTTATTATTTCATTAAAACATATATTTTATTCAAATAAAGTCAAATAAAAAACTCTTCATCTTCTTCCCTAGTGCTTTTCCCCCCGACAACATGTGCACTAAAATGGTGCTATGCACTCCTCTAACTCTGCCACAAACATAACTATACACCTAATCCCACCCATTTACCTTAATGCCCCCACATAGTAGTTATTCTCCCTTCATGCCACTGCACAATATTTATGCCCACATTGTACCCCCTCACAGAATTATGGCCAGCTGTGCCCCCAGTAATATGCTCTGTTATGTGCCCCCAGTAATATGCTTAGTTATATGTCCCCAGTAATATGCCCAGCTGTGCCCACAACAGCGGCGTTGCTGGGGTCTCAAAAGATCCGGGGCCCAAGCCCCAATGAATATGGCCCAATTCTCTAAGTCAACCACCTGCCTCCCCTTCCGCAGCAGCACTTACCGTTCACATCCAGGGCCTCCAGGTGATGTCTCCTCTGATGTAGATCTTCTCTGTCATCATCTTCAGTCCGGAGAACCTCTCTCAGCCACCTCGTCTCTGTGGAGTGTGACACACAGACATCTTAGCTTCCTTACATTTCATCATCTCCCAACCTGGAGTCCCCACAGTGTTATCTCTCGGCTCGATGTGCCCCTCAATACCCCCAAATACTATCCTGAAGAAATATCAGTGTTCCCCCTAGTAATAGTGCTCCTCATAGTCCCACCAATAGTAATTCCATTCTAGAATGCCCTCATTAGTAATACTGCCCCTACAGTGCCCCCAACAGTGATAATGCTCCCCAACAGTGCCCCCATCAGTAGAAGAGCCCTCTAGTATTAATAATACCCTCACAGAGCCCCCAGTAGAAATAAAGCCCTCCTATTGTTCCCCCAGTGGTAATAAAGCTCTCTAGAGACCCTTCAGTAGTAATATGGCCTCCTATTGTTCCCCCAGTGGTAATAAAGCTCTCTACAAACCCCTAAATAGTAATAAGATCCCCCATAGTGCTCTTAGTAGAAATGAGGTGGATCTAAAGGCCCTCCTATAGAGGCCCCAGTAGTAATAAGAACATCTATAATGTCCCCTGAATTTATAATACCCCTACAGTGCCCCAGTATTTATATTGCCCCCGCCTGTTATAATGCTCGGGCTGAAGTGCCCCCAGCATTCATACTGCCCCCCTGTAGTTATATTCCTCCCTTTAGTGCCCTCAGCAATGATGATTCCTCAGCCCCTCCACCATACAGTCCCATGTAAATAAAATTATTTTCCCTCCCTCTGCCGTAGAGTCCCATGTAAATAACATCACTCCCCTCCCTTCAGCTCTTCCAATAAACAGTCCCATATAAATAACATCACTCCCTCCACAGCCGCCTTCAACATACAGTCCCATGAAAATAACATCACCCGCTCCTACAGCACCCTCCAATGTTCAGTCCCATGTAAATAACATCACTCTCTCCCTCAGCCCCCTCCAAAATTCACTCCCATGAAATAACATCATCCCCTCTCACAGCCGCCATCAACATACAGTCGCATTTAAATAACATCACTCCCTCCCACAGCCCCCTCCAACACAGTCCCATATAAATAGCACCACCCACTGAACATTCAGTCCCATGTAAATAACATCCCTCTCTTCAGTACTAACATTCAGTCCCAGTTAAATAACTACAACTCCCAGAATTACTCTGCCTTTACTTACCTCTCCTTATAGCAGACCTCAGCACAGCTTCTTCCCCTAGAGTTTCTTCACTCTTCACTGTGGAGCCTCTCCTGCACTGGTCACATGATGACATGTGACCAGTGACATCATCGCAGGTCCTTCTCAGCTACTGCACCGATCACATGACCTGTGATGTCACCACAGGTCCTACACCTGGTGCAGTGATTTAGATTCAATTGTATTGCCACCCTGAGGACAGCAATACAATTGTATCTAGCTGGCAGACAGGACATTCGGGGCCTAGGAGGAAACATCAGGGGCCCAGGTCCTGAATGTTTTAGCCTATCAACACCCCTGGCCCACAATAATATGTCCAGTTATGTGCCCTCAGTAATATGTCCAGCTGTGCCCCAAAGTAATATGCCCACATTGTACCCCCAGTAATATGCCCATATTGTGGCCCCCGGTAATATGCCCAAATAGTGTCCCCCAGTAATATGCCCAAATAGTAACCCCCAATAATATGTCCACATTGTGCCCCCAGTAATATGCTTAGCTGTGACCCCAGTAATATGCCCACATTGTTCCCCCCAGTAATATGCTCAAATTGTGCCCCCAGTAATATGCCCAGCTGTGCCACCTAGTAATATGCCCACATTGTGCCTCTAGTAATATGCCCAGCTGTTCCCCCCAGTAATATGTCCACATTGTGCCCCCTCACAGAAAGTAAATAGCTCTCTGCTTCATCATAATATGCAGGCAACTGTCTCTGGAAGCAGAGACAGATGCTAGAAAGCGGGACATACCTCCCCCGTACCGGGACAGTGGGACAGCCACTACAATCCGGGACTGTCCTGCCGGATCCAGGATGGTTGGGAGGCATGCCTAATCTCTGAGTAGACTCTACTTCTGTTTTTTTGCTCACAGTAAATGATGGAAATAGTGATTAAATAACTGACATATGAACTAAGCATTATGCATGAAAAAGCAGTCACCTGTATGCACTATGGCTGATACTATGTATTTAATGCAGCTGGTACTATTAGTGTTATGGCTGGTGCTATGTATGTACAGTACTACATCTGGTACTATTAGTACTACGGCTGGCACTGTTACCAAATCTATTTTGTACTAAGATAAGTTAGTAACAAAGAGATTCCTTTCAACAAAATGGCTGCTCTCAGTGTAGATAAAAATTATTTGGCCAGGTCCCTTCCTCCTAATCTTGCTGGCTCATGTGCACTAGCATCAGAGAGGGAGAAGGAGAAGACATGGCTACAGTCTGAGAGAAGAATAGGCACATTCACTTTCTGATGCTCAATTTATTCACATCATATGTTAAATTATAGCAGCTTGCTTTTTTAAAACTATTTTAATTACTTATATAGCGCTGTGTAACAGCGGCTGCTGTGCGCAGCTGTTCCCCTGGTTACCGCCATAGTCCCGGGCGCTATGTTCACTGGTGATCTGCTGCCAGTGCTTCCCCATTCACTGCTGCAGTCCTGGGCTGTTTCCTTGTAGGTACTGTTTGTTCTGGGATCCGCCCATCAGTTTCCTTTCAGCCCTGGCCACAGCATGCTTGTTGTTTGTTCCGTGCATCACTTCCTTAAGGGATAGCGTGCGTCACTTCCTGGGCTCTATTGGTTAGAAAATGTGACCTCGCTAACCAATCCTAACCCTCCTGCACATATATAAGTGGTGCAGCCCCCTTCCCAGATGACTGAGCGTCAAGGTCCTAGTGTCCTGCAAAGGTTGCTGATATCTCTGCTTGTGTTCCTGTTCATCTGACCCATGCTTGTATTCCTGGATTCCGATACCTGCTTGATCCCTGCCTGCTTGCCTTGACTCTCTTGTTGCCGACCTGGATTGCTTGACCTATACCTGTGCTGCCTACCCTGACCTATTGCTTATTTGACTTTGCATCTGCCTTATCCTTTGGTCCTTTACAGTTGCTCCTGGTTACGACTCGGCCTGCTGACTATATCTGTACCTCTGGTACCTTGGTCTGGTACCTCCTGATTCATCTGGACCAGCTGCCTAATGTGCCAATCCTCCTCAAGAGGTAGCGATCTTGTGTTTCCCTCTGGAAAGTCTATCCCCACCATCAGGGGTACTGTGAAGAATGAGGGGTTCACTTAGACAATGCCCTTAGAGGAGGTAGGACACATAGCACAGAAGGTTCAAATTTGCTGGTTTGTGACACACTGACATATTCAGCAATACTTTACAGACATTATCACTAGAGATGAGCGAACGTGCTCGTAACGAGCACTGTAGCGCTCGGCTCCCCTGCGCTCGAATGGGCGCCAGCATCCGCTTCCGTCGGGTGAGGAGGACGGAAGCGGATGCCTGCGCCCATGCGAGCGCAGGGGAGCCGAGCGCTACAGTGCTCGTTACGAGCACGTTCACTCATCTCTAATTATCACCACTCACTGTCCCCAGTGGGGCTCAGAGTCTAAATTAACTTTTTCTCTTTGCTTGTATCTGTCTCTGGGTATGCATGGGTATCCATTCATGTAGATTTATTTAATTAATAATTTTGATGGTTTGGGCAGCACACATTTTAGTTTTCTAGATCATATAAAAAGACTGAACCAATGCAATCCTGACCATGGTATTTTTACATTAGTTTGCAATATGTAGAAATGAATGGAGCTGTCAGTTAATTCCCTTATTTTATGGTTGCTTGTGGGGGAGAAAAACACAATAAATCATAAAGGCCAATGTGAAAACAATTATATTGAAGTATTATTTCTATTGCCCATGTTTTAGTGTAACATAACATAAAATTGACTTGCAACATAATTTAGCTTTGTCATTATATATTTAAAACATGAATCTAATTTTCCATCTTGAACAATGAAATGTTAAATTTCAGTTCAAATATGAATCTGATTTACTAATTGAAGTTAGAAAAGATCAGTTTAAATTCATTTTAAAAAAAGAATTATGAATGCAGACTTTTTTTTTTATTATTCAATAGCAATTAAAAGTAAGTGATAGAGTATATTTAGGAAATCTCTCCACTTTTAGGAGAATTGAAAAAAATTATTTAAATTTGTCAATTGAAGCTGTCCATTTGACAGGTTATTTTGCTAAATACTAGGTTTTCTTTTAATCGTAAATTTAAAGGGAATGTATAATCAGAAAATTGCCTTTAATTTATTTATTTTATTTTTTTTAGATTTTGTATATAATCCTGCAATTTCCAACTGCCCACTAGGCCAAGATTATGTTTTTATGCTTTTCTGTCTTTAAAAAGCAGTTATATAGGCTATAGACACAATGGACAGGAAGGATTCCCAATGACAGGCATTCTATGTGACATCTGTAGAGGTCAGATTGAGCTGATAAGCTATGACATCACCTACTGTGAATGGTGGATCTTGTCTTACCTATATAGAGGTGTTACTTGCCGTTGTAATTCTGCCTGTGGTGATAATATCTAATGAAAAGTTAGGCCTCCTTCACATCCGCTTTTGTTTTTTTCCATTATTCTGCTCGGTTATAGGAGCAGAACAATAAAAATAATGGAAGTGCTAGATTCATTACATATCTGAAGTAAATGGAGCCAAGCAGATCCCATTGACTATAATAGTATAAACCATTCAGGTTCCATTCGGGAAAACACTTTTTTAATACAAGGAAAAAGGCCTACATGCAGGACTTTTTTCTTAGTTATTTTTATAGAAAATTCTGTGACTGAGGCCCTGATGCAGATGTGAGTGTAGCCTTATGTATACCGAGCATCAAATCATAGCCTATTATTAGGCCTAGTGTCTAGTGTGAAATTTGCAGGATCATATACATTTTTATTAAATATAGATAATGACATGAAAAAATTTAACAAAACTCCCAGAATTCTAAAAAATATGTTTAACATGAAAACATGATTTAAATAAATAAGTCTTTTTCTGGTTATATATTCCCTTTAAGAGATTATAAAAGCATAGCATAATAATTCAAAACATAAAAGAATACAATATAAACATACAAATTAGTCATTTAATAGCTTCTTTCACAACTGTGTATGTGTACAAGACATTTTAAATGTATGGCTGTATTTAGAGTTTATGCTGCCCTAGGCACATTTAGTACCCCCCTCCCCTATTAGTTTGTCTAAAGCTGCATATTGATTTAAGGGTATACACAACAAACCTAATGAAGGTATCTCTATCAATAAAGGATGCATACTATGAAAAAATCATAGCATGTAACATCTAGTTCTGATTTTCCTTCTGGATTCATTCACTCCAGTAAGTGGGTCTTTAAGACAAACAGACAGAGAGCGGACATCTTCTGTTAGTGGTCTGTATAAAATTGTGTCCATATTCATAGGTTGGAGTTTACCCATTGAACATCACTTATCCGAATGAGCCCTAACTCTTGCTATGTGTATAGCCACCTTTACTCTGTAACCAGTGTTTGTTATTTTGAATTATACTGAGGAGCTTTACTACTACCGCTAATGGTGTCAGTGCTTGGATTATAGAATGGTCTGCAGTGTTACTGGCAGAGAAATCATCTCTGCTAGTTGGTAATGTACATATTGCACATATACTAGCTTCACCTTTCTCCTCATCTGACTGCTTTGATGTCTCCTTATCATTTACTTTTGTTACCTTCAGCACCAAATAAGGGAACTTAACCCGTACACTGTTTTCTTGAAGAGATTACTGTTACATTAATAACGTTAGTGATAAGGAGACATGAGAAGCAACACTAAGGTGAAAAATAACCAACATAAATCCTTAGTTTTTTGTGTGAAGTGTCATCCTCCTCCTTCCTTACTCCCTGGGCAAGAAATACAACCTAGTTTATTTGGTGGCCCTGGATATGGACTACTTCCACTGGTGATAGCTGCTAATAAGCACAGCATCATTTATGTGAACAATGTTGTCCAATCTTGACAACCCCATTTCTCTCTTTTCATAATAGGAACAGTTTAATGACAAACCCAGCTGTCTGCAGATGAGGCTTATTCAATGCCCGAGTCATGTCTCAAGGCTTATTTAAAGAGCTGAACATTGACTTACAGGATAGCTGCCTTACATCTGATGGCATTTAGAGGCAGAGCTTGTTAAGAGCTCATTTGCATTCCCTTATAGGAGCATGAATGGCCTATAAGTCTCCTCACGCCGATTAAGGTGCTCTCTCCCAAAGCAGAGATAGAACCCCTTTTACCATGACAAACCCTATATACAGTACACACACATATATTATAAATGTACAAAAAAGCATTTAAGATTACCATAAAGTAGATATATTTAAAAGTACTTTTGCAGTTGTTTACTTTTTACTTTCTTAAAGTTCACATGTTACTATTTATGTCCATTGTGTCTTTCGAGAGATATACAACCCAATATACTAAATTAAATCCTGCAAATGCCACTGGGAATAAAATTCTTGCATACTGGTCTATTTTGCTAGTTCCACTTAAAGTGCTTGATGACATTCCTAGCTGTGAAAAGTCTGCAGGAGGAGCATTGATTTGTGGACAGTAGGATGCATCATATGATGGTAGGTTGTCTTCAAGTGACACATTTCCTTGAGAAACCATAGAGTTGATCCTTTTCTTTAAGTTGCAGTTGGAATCAGAATGCTGTAGACAGAGCACATAGTCTAAGTTAATATTTCATGCTTTACTTATGGAGACATAATCAGTTTGTATGGAAATAAAATCACATTTGAGGTCATTTATCAAACTGGTGTAAAGTAGAACTGTCTTAGCTGCCCATAGCAAGCAATCAGATTCATCCTTTCATTTTTTGACAACTCCTTTGGAAAATGAAAGGTGGAATATGATTGGATATAATATACAGATTTACATATGACTGTACATCCACCTCAATTTCTATGCATTTTATGGGTTTTAATTAACTTAGCTTATCCATTTTTTTTCTGTACTCTACTTCCACATTTGTAAACCAGCAAAATGTTTCAATTGTGGCTTGTGCCCACAGCTGCCCCTCTTTTCTGGGGCAGCAAGGTCACCATTACTCCCACTGATCCATTTGCTCCAGTAGCCCGAATCTGCTTACCCTATGCTACTCAACAACAGTGGATCCTGTCACCGACGTCCCACATGCTTTCTGCAGGCTGCAGCCTGTGCCTCTCAACACAGGCCTCTTTGCCTCCCTATAAGGCAAACGTGCTCCCCGACTCATAAAGGTTCAGTACACTCACAAAATTTGCTTCCAGTCAATGGCTTGCTACTTGTTTGCTTTTAGGTTCCTGACTTACTGGTTTAACCAGTGAAGGTTTCCTATTCTGATTGTTTATCTGATTTTGATTCTCTTCTTGATCTAAGACCCCATTCACACGGCCTTTATGGCCGCCATGCTAGTGTTGCGGATCACAACTGCATTGCCAGTACCGCCCATGTGAACTCCACTCCCCATTGATTGAACTGTGAACTGCAAGATACAACAAAAGATAAGACATGTACAATCTTTTGTGGCGCAGAGGGCACACACCCAGAATCCCACGGAAGGGCTTCAGTGTGTTTCTGTGGGCTTCTGGGTCCATGCCTCTGCTCTGCAAGAGATAGGATATGTCCTATATTTTGCCATATCTTGTGGATCATGGAACCATTCAACTCTGAGTTCCCATGTTTTGCTTTTTCACTGTTTGCGGTCTGCAACACGGCACAGCGGCCATACGGGCCTTAGCCATATTGATTATATTACCATATTGATCCTCAGTTGCCTGCCGTGACCTCGTACCTGTTTCACATATGCACACAAACTCTGCCTGCCCTGACCTCAGCCTGTTTCTGACTGTGAGTACTGCCAGATCCCTTGGTGCTTGTACTGGTGTCTCTGACCCCCATGGGTGAACTGCCAACTACACTAGAGCTATTCCTAGAGGTAGCAGCCAGATGGGTTCCATCAGATCCCTGTATAGAGGTTAACGGGTGATAATTAGGGGATCACTAAAACAACACCCTAAGGGATAGGGTGACACAGGCAAGTTTCCTATTGCTTTTTTTTTTGCCTCAGTAAGACAAAGTTCACTCATGGTATGGTGCTGTACAAATGAGACATGAAATGTCAAGGACCCTATGTGTCTCTGTACTTGCTCTATTGACAAGGCTGTGTAGGTCTTAAAATAACCCTCCAATTCAAGGGAAAAAACATTAACTGGAGAATGGAGAGAACAATTATGTGATTATTTCCTTTTCATATTTTTAACTGCAAATCTGCTGATTCCTAGGCTCCTCTTTTGTCCCACAATTTGAGGGTCTGCAGCTGAAAACAAGAAAAACAGGTCACCATGGAAGTGTTTTGTTCATTCTCCAGTTAATATGTGTGACTTAACCCAAAGTCAGGGCCAGGCAGAATGACGTGAACGAGGGGAGGGAGGAAGAACGGAGCGTCTAGGAGTAGTGGTGACACCCCCATTGCTTCTATAGCTAGTAGAGATGAGTGAATCTATTTGCCGCTTCGTACGAATCCTCCTTATTTCCTACTCCGAAGCAAATCCGTATTTTTTCAGATTCGCTTCATACAAATATTAAATGTTATTAAAATTTTGTATGCTAACACTATGTATGCATTCTTCTTGCCCCCGGCCCCCTGAAGTGGGAAAATGACGATACGACCCCTCAAGAGCTGGAAAGTGAAGATATGCCCATCTCAGAAGCGGGAAAAACCAGCCCGGCCCACCGGGAACTTTCTGTTTGCAAGTATAGGGAGTGAAGACTCTTCCCTCATTATTCCGCCCACCTCTCCAGTTTAAGCCAGCGGTGAACAGGACAGCATGGTGCACCAACTACATCCAAAGTGGGGAGAGATGGTGTGGGATAGAGACCCCGAACTACCAGAGAGGCCCAAAGAGACCAGAGTGGCACAAGTGACCCCGAGAATCGCATGGGCACCGGAGGTGTGCGCCGTGCCGGCTGGTGCAGTGGAGGTGGCTGGAGCGTCCACTCTATCGCCCAGGAGGAGAACACCTTACATGCGGCAGAATCCCATCGTGCCTGCATCAGTGACAGCCCACGCCAAGACCCTATGGGACTATAAGCAAGCAGTGGAGGACTGGGTCATCCAAGTGCTTGACCATCCGAGGCTGGGGACCCTACGCTGGAAAGGCGCAAAGGAACCTTCATCTGGTTTTCGGTGGAGAGAGGCAGTGGCTTCCTCACAGACGACGAGGACAGGGATGAGTACTTTTTGTGCCATAGGTCTGTTGATCCAGTACCAGCTACAGTGGAAAATGGCATCAGCAGCAGCCCGGGGAGCTGGTGGTTTTTCCTTGGGTGCAGCCTTGCCTCAACCGCTGCAGCCAGAAATCCTTACCTTTGCTGTCCCGGCAGGAGGATCCAGAAAGGTGAAGTCTCAAGTGGCAGCAGTGCTCACCAGTGTTACCAGTACCAACCGGTCAAGTCCAAATTAAAGCAGCAGTGGGAAGTGGAGCTCAACAACGGCAGTCAGCCTGGCCTACAGGAGGCAGGATCCTCCTCTTATGTCGTTTAGCAGCAGTAGCAGCATGGAGGACTTCAGGTCCCTCATCTGAGGAACCCTTTTACAATTGGCTGTCTCTGTCTGGCTGACTTAAAGGACACCTCATGGTCTGGACCTATGGAAGCCACAATATGGACTGCACCTGAGAGCTAGTGGGCATGTTTTTTTTTATCTTGTTTTTATTGCCCCCTGTTTGACTCTCACCCAGATGGACATGGCTTGTCAGGACTCCCCCCATTATGCAGAAAATTCCCAGTTGCGTCTAAGCATGCCTATTTTGCTTTTTCCCCTGCTTCTCAGGTTATTTGGGAGCCCCCTTTGCAAAAAGGGTTCTCTATTTGCTGCTATTTTATATTAACCATGTGGATTACACATTACCTGTTTGGATTACAAAATTACCTCACGTGGATTACAATTGAATTTTGGACTATGTGTTCCAGTGTTTTATGCCAAGCAGCCAAGAACTGAGACTCAAATGTATATCTGAGCCTATTATGCTTGCAAATGTGAAATTGATTGCACTAAAATGTTTGCATAATTATTAGAGATGAGCGAGTAGTGAAATATTCGAAATTTCGAAATTCGATTCGAATAGACAGCGAAATTCGACTATTCGACCAGATATCGAATCCCATTAAAGTCTATGGGGAAAAAATGCTCGCCACTTGGAAATCTCAATTCGACCACTTGGAGGTCACCAAGTCCACCCTGGAACCTCAGAAAAGGATGCCAACACTGCTGGAATGCAACTAGGACAGCAGGGGAAGCATGTCTGGGTGCATATAACGCGCCCAAGTCGCACTATTACGCCACTATCACAGCCTCTCAACAATACACTCCAAACACAATATAACCTCTCTGTAAAGTGAGACCATACAAGGAAACCTTCTTTCCTCTACATTGCCATGGACCCCAAGCCAAACTAGACAAAAAAGAAGATGAAATTCTGCACCCCTTAAAATCACGTTGCCTATGACAACCACAGATGGCATAGCAAGGGGAAAAGCAAATAGACCCACCCCTAATTGTCCATTGTGTGTGTGTGTGAGATGTGGTCAGACATGTCTTCTTTAAAATGTAAAAACAACTCAAAAACACATGCAGAAGCCTTAAAATGCCCAAATTGTTGGCGCTTGAGATGTCAGTGACCCGACCTGGCCCAGTGTCATGTCTAGCAGGTAAAGCAGTGGGGATGTTGAGGGATGCATAGGACCGCAAAAGGCAGGAAGAGGCCGTAGGGCTGGCCAGAGGCTCATGGAAAATTTTGTGGAGGCCCAAGAGGTGAGACGTCTTAAAAATTGTGTGGAGGCTAAAGAGGTGAGACCTCTTAAACATTTTTGTAGAGCCCAAAGAGGTGAGACCTCTTAAAAATTATGTGGAGGCCCAAGAGGTGAGACCTCTTAAAAATTATGTGGAGGCCCAAGAGGTGAGACCGCTTAAACATTTTGTGGAGGCCCAAGAGGTGAGACCTCTTAAACATTTTGTACAGGCCCAAGAGATGAGACCTCTTAAAATTATGTGGAGGCCCAAGAGGTGAGACCTCTTAAAAATTATGTGGAGGCCCAAGAGGTGAGACCTCTTAAAAATTATGTGGAGGCCCAAGAGGTGACACCTCTTAAACATTTTGTGTAGGCCCAAGAGGTTGAGACCTCTTAAAAATTATGTGGAGGCCCAAGAGGTGAGACGTATTAAAATTATGTGGAGGCCCAAGAGGAGAGACAGTGTTAAAAATTATGTGGAGGCCCAAGAGGTGAGACCTGTTAAAATTATGTGGAGGCCCAAGAGGTGAGACCTGTTAAACCTTTTGTGGAGGCCCAAGAGGTGAGACCTGTTAAAAAGTTATATGGAGGCCAAGAGGTGAGCAATAAATATATACATTTTTCTTATTTACGGAGCAATTCTACGGCGTTAAGGAGGAGGAGGAGGAGGTGGAGGAGGAAATGGCACTTCATACAGAATGGCAACTTCACTTTTGGCTTGCTTTCCACTGTTAACTCTTAAACCTTTTGTGGAGGCCCAAGAGGTGAGACCTGTTAAAATTATGTG